>JAHFWJ010000604.1:0-41328 GCA_028555115.1 Himalopsyche japonica
TTAAAAAGTTTTGCTCTTTGTTTGTCAAAACATACAATGAAAAACTTCCACCTGTCAATAAACCAAAAAAATACGATTTTATCGTTGTGCTATTGTTAAGTGTACGCAATTCATACTTAACAATTGTAGCGCAGAACGGTTGGCCAATGGCAAATACTTCAGTTATATTTAAAAAGAAAAATGAAATTTAAGCGATTGGCGCATGAAAGCACGTGAAATAATGGTCCATACACAAGTTTATCGGAGAATATATTATAATATATTATCAACAGGAACTATTTAATAATGATAATGATGGTGAAAATCCGCTGAAAACTTCCGAATTTGAATCAGATATTCAAAGGTAAATCTATCTTTATTTGAGAATTTCTAGTAGTCAATTTTAACTTTTCGTTTTCTATTACTTAAGTGCTCCATTACCCATAATGACATAAGGGACGCAAAGAATTTATTCAATATAGGATAAAGAAAATAAAGACAGTTCTACAGTTGATAATAATACATTGCAAGTAATTTGCAGAAAAAGCCTTACTTCATCTTTGATTGAAATGTGAAAGTCTAGGTGTGGTACTTTAAAAATGAAATTCTCGAATTTTTTTTTTCGAATTGGGTTTATTTAATTGGTTTAGAAGGCAGTTGATAATTGTAAGGTGTGGAGCTATGACATTCAAGTTGTCAACTGAAAAAAGAGTTTGGCAAGACACAGGAGTATGGACATATGCGTGTTATATGAATATAATCATGGAAGAATGGAACATTACCCAAGAATATAGTTTATTTTATATATTATAGTTTACTAAAGCAATTATGTATTTTTGCAATTTTGCAAAATCCACGGTTTTTGGTTGACGATCTGTGGAATGTCTAGGATTTATGGGATATTTTACTCACCATTTTTAACACATTTATGTTTTTTTTTTATCTTACAGCGTGAAATTTGAATTGTTTAATATTAGTAAAACCTAAAAAATTTTAGGATATTACACCATACTGTTATATAATAAAAAAAATATTATTCTAATCGAGTCATTAATATGAACATGCTATTTTCTCCGCTGTGAAATAAAAGTACATTTAAACATAAGCAACGTTATGCACTTTGAATTGTTATTCGTGATAATGTACACCCGTTGGAACAAAAACTAAAGACTAATAAAAAAGACAGTTAAAAATGTAAGCAAAAATCTAACTTGAATACTTTTAGTATTGTCTAGAAAACAAAGGTTCTTGGATGTACATTCATTATTTGATTAATGAGTTGAAAATAATAAATGAATGCCAGGACTATGCACTTAAATCCTTTCGATCCTTGTTGTAGATAATTTTGATAGTCCGGTAAATAATAATGATGTCATTTAGTTTATGTAAAAAGCAACCATTATTAAATTAGCTTAATTAATTATATGGAGTGTTGAACAAAAACACAATGCTCATTTTTGTTTAAGCAACTGAAATGTGTCACGCTCTTATATTTACGAGGGAAGTTGAATGTGTATTAAAATTTATTATTTTGGAGTGTAAATATATGCTTTTACAAGAAGTGCTTAATTTTTTCACTCGAAAAAAGGTTGACATTGACAATGTTAGCATCAGGCTGTAAGAGTTTGTTTTTTAGAACATTATTCTTTCATTAATCATCCTCTTTGAATGAAATTTTTTTCAGTCAGCAAAATTTTTGTTGGGAAGATATAGTCTCATAACGAAGATAAGTTATCAGTAAAAATTAACTAGTAATTAATTATTTATATATCATATATAATAAACATATATTATTCAGTATGAAAATCGGTATATCAAAGAAAAAAAAATTATTGATATATTTTATATTATTTACAATAAACCAAGGTTGATAGACATTGCTTAAAAATATATTATAAAGAAATAATCACGTCGAGATTTGTATCGAATAATATGGATCAGATCGTAAATTTCGTGCTATAAAATATGAAATCTGGATATTCAGCACTATAAAAATTTTCTTGACTATAAAAAAAAGTCTTGTGAAGTAGTGACAGATATTTATATAAAAAAGTAAGAATAATTGTCTATTAATATGGAAGAAAAGTAGAGAGAAAGCAAAATCAAAATATGGAAGCCGTTGAAATATATTTGAACTTTTAAGGAACGAAAGTATAGAAGTTTGTGATGTCTAAAACTATCACTAATCTATGCTATTTTTAGAACAAGGCGTCTATGATTAACTCACCTGTAGTTATATAAAAGCTAAAAAGTTAAATCCTTTTTTTATTCGTTAAAAGAATGTTCAGGATCTATGTAAAAAAATCCTTTGTAAAGATAAATCTATGAGCAGCCACTCTACATATGGAAATGGTTAAAAAATGTGTTTCAAATATTGTTATTTAATTTGCTAATAACGACCACCGCACAACAGCGCTACTTCCTATGAATAGTAAATACAGTATATGAACAGACAGATGTTTGAATATAAGTACGTAATTGAAGTGAGTTTATGTGAAAAAATATTTGACAGTGATCGATACTTGAAAATTCCTTTTCACAAACGTCACGTCTCAAATCCTGATGCTCACAAAGGAAACAAAATGAGGATTCCATCTAAACTCTATTAGAATATTGCTTAGCGAGGATTCGAGGCGAAGAACGTGCCACGTGAAAGAAATATTCGAGGCAGCCCGGAGCCCTAACACGGTCATCAGTCTGAATAAGCGTGTTAAAGTACCTTTTGCCGAACAGAAAGACATACGAGAGGGTTGTTGAGAGTTTTCACGAAATTTTCCGACACTCGACGAGCGCGACCGAGAAAGGTGAAACGATAAGACAATATTCTTTATTGTTTGCAATAAAGTTGTAGCACAAACCATTTGCGTGAAGTGATAAATCGTAAATAAAAACCAAGATCACACATAGAAGACGACAAATGTGAATACATCCAAATTGCATGACAATATACACTTTTATTTACGTATTTTTATTTTTAGAAAATCTTGTTGCGTTATGAATTACGTATATTTAAGCGGTTGCTAATCAACATTGACAAATAATATTTTTAGCAATTGTAAACATCGCCATCCGCATTTTTTTGTCCCGACTTAAAAAAATATTTTATATGTCAGTTATAATCATTTTGTTTTCAGAAAACAATGCTATCATTATCCATTACAGCATTATTTAAAAATCATCTTAGTCCTTTGGGCGTGGTATCTTTTAACAACGACTTCCAAACGTAATAGTAAATGCGTACAGAACTTGTTTTATTATTATACTTACCAACTGCTTTTTGTCTAGCTTACCTACAAAAAATCTTACATTATATTTTGAAGTCATCTCTACATGTAAATTCAATCTTCTATCGGAGTAATTGACATAAAAGGTCAAGCACATTTTTTATTAATGTTTGAAGGTAGTTTATTCGAATTCCGTTTTGTCAATGTTGTAAATATGCCTCGTTTTAATAAACAATACGCTGGCAGTTTATGATCTGGATTGAAATATAAATAAATTTAAGATTACGTTTGGTCAGCCGAAACCTAAAATTAAACCAACCTGCCACAGCGAATTATATTATGATGACTCAAGTAATTGAAAGATAATCAAAAGCTGATTGATAATCAGTAAAGAATCGTAAACCGAGAATATGAAAAATGCTCTAAAAGATCTTTATCCAAATACAAAAAAAAACACATATTTAAATATGCTATTATATTGAATTGAACTTCACCAAGACTTTTCTGGTATGAACTGTGGTGAATTTTTACGGGCGAATAAATTGATTGAATACTTTTATTTATTACTTGACCTTTTTTATGGTATTGATTTTATATTTCAATCAACCTCTCAGGTAATCAAGCATTCTTACTTAATCTATTTACAAAAAAATAAAAGCCTATTCCAAGTACATAAAAGCTTGCTCGGTGGTCTTAACATATATTTATGAACCTATGCGCTCTACCTTTTGTATTAGTTTCATTTATTTTTACAGCGTTATTGTATGAAATAAAATAAAAGAAAATTTCCATGTTGAATTTAATACCGAAGGGTATTTCAAAGAATGTTAGTACTTGTACGTTATATACCTAATAAAAATAAACGTGTGATACGTAAATCGCTTGATATTTCTGATTCCCACATTTGCCGAGTAATAATAAATATTCAATGTTAGGTTTCAGGGTGTCGAGCCACTTTAGTGCCTTTCCAACGCTTCAAAGATGACAGTTGCACCCCGGAGGCAAGAATATTTTCTAGAATTTTAGATGTTAAAAGCCAAGCAAAATAAACGTCGTTCTAAGTAATGTGAAAGAACTATCACTCGACGTATGCTTTGAGCGTAGCAGGCATTCGTATGCTTAAAAAGTATACATTTTCGAAAATCCTGGCTAAACAAAATGGCCAATGATGGATATATAATCTTCATTCGCATTTATCTGAAGCATTTAAAAAGTCATGAATGGTAATTTAAATGAGGTGAATGTCCATTGTCATTAATTTATAAGAAAATAATAACCCATTTTATAATTGAATCGATCATTTGATTTTAAAATATCTATAAATTTTGCAGTAAAATGAAAAAATATAGCTACGAATACAAAGAAGTCTTTAAGGATTCATAGGGATCAACTGTAGTTTAATGTTATTTTTCGCTGTATTGCAAAATGAACAAAAAGTATGAGATGCTATTACGTTTTTTTCATTGGGGGTGTCGAGTAGAGTTAAGCTGTACTACAAATAAAATATCAGAATACAATATTGATATAACAAATACAAATATAAAATTATCTAATATTTACCGATATAAAACGATACAAAATTTGTTTTTTCGAGCACTGTTTTATAGTATTTTATAAAATAACCTTTGTTGAACGATTTCGGCTAAATAATTTATAAATTTTTATGATTATATAAATAAGCCTGTGAAAAATTACGTCGCAGTAAAAATATAAAGGAAAAGAGAATTTTTTTCATGAAAAAGCTACTGTTTATGGAAATGATAATGTTTCTTTACCCTCCATTACTTTCTGCTTTTGAATACATATTATCGTAAAAATTTCATCCTACCCAATAAAACGTCTAAGCCATTGCAAATATCTGTAAATTTTGAAAATGCGCGTATGCTTGTGAATAATATTTTTTTATGTCTCATGCTTAGATAAAAATAATATATTTTGGATTAACAATCGAATTTTAGCCGTGTTTTGTATAATATGCCTATTACAGCTATCGAAAATATTCCGCATGATAACATGAAAAAGACACCAAAACTATGGCTAAGATGAAATAATATTTTAGTACAGAATTAGTTTATCATTCATATCAATGATGCCAAAAAAACAATTCAACATCAAAAGTTGTGAATATACCTTTAGGTAGAGGTGCCATTGATGCCATTTATTTTTATTATAAGATATAAATGGACGAAATAAAAAAAAACGAAAAAAGGATTGATATTACTACGTATGATAACTTTTAGAAATCATATAGATCGATTTAAAAAGATTTAAAATCGATCTTCGTTTAGTTGAATGATTTAACCTCTAAATTAGAATTTGAAACTATTCTATTAACAACAACTTCACAGACTATTTATAAAAAACTGTACAAACAAACAATTGCATGAATATTTTATAATCCGGTAGATTTAACATCACACTGGTATTTTGTTTGCTTTGTCGGTTTTCATAACCGGGTGTTCGAGGCGTGTGTGGGTGGTAAGCTAATCGGTTTATTTAAGAAGGCAGGGTGATTAACCCTGCGTCCCAAGCTTTCAGGTTACTAGGGCTTTAAAGGTCGGTTCAAGCGAGGTTTTTCTGTCAGGGGTTTCTATCCCTTAACCACTGGACCAATTTTGCGGTACGAGAATTCTTTTTACGACCCCTGCTGTTGAATTTGTCTGTGGTCTTCACGAGGTGGTCAGAAACTGGGATTTGAAAGTGGCCAAAATACTACATAAAAATGGCCGACTGCATCTCTTGTCCATTATTCGAAATAATGTGTATCTGGTGTACATTATGCAATGTAGGCCTACCATCAATTATTGTGTAAAGTATTAATTTGACGAAAATTAGATTTGTGAAATACCAAGAAGCAAACGTAACTTGCGGTTTCAATAAATGTACACACCCCAAGTCATATTTGCAAAAGTGTTAGTTTAATTAATCCAATAACATATTTACAAACAAAAAGCTAATGATATTTGGATTTGGGAAAAATCATTATTCTATATTGAACAATATTATCAAATGGTGTGTTCAATCTCATTGTTTTATTTCTTCACTTGATAATTAATGTAGACTTGAATCATCTATCAAAATATATCCTCATTAGCCGAAATATGACATGGAAACATACTGAGAAAGTATTTGAACAGTGGATTGTATTTAATAAATTGAATTGATTTGGACCAGACGAAAATAAAACGTGGATACAGTATTTTGTCTTACGTTGTTCAATTTTGTGCATGCTTGAGAAGACTGATGTGACGAATCGTTGATTTTCGTAAATTCTATACCTTAGCAATATTTTGGGATCCCCAATACGGATGAATTGGTTTTATTGAAAATAGTATGAATTCTTTTTTTTATTATTGAGTTAAAGGTACTCCGACGTATGATATTAAAGAATGAGACAAGTAAAACAAAAAATGAATATTATTATTTCTTTTGGTACCTGTTAGGGGTTTTTTGACAAATGACAAACTTTTGTGAATTTTGACGAAACAATTCTTCAATAATCCAATTCTGTGCAGCACCTGTGAGTAATATGTGAAATTGAAAAACATATCCTTTGATAGGTTCCGTGACATATCAACAAACAGGGTCCAAACGGTTTCTCAATGCTTGCTGTGAAGTGAAGTATGAAAAATGTTACATTATTGCTTTAAACGTTCCGTAAAGGATATTTGAGATAAAAAAATCACATTGGATAAGGAATAAAAACGATTTTCAATAAGTTTAACTGTAGACATTTATTTAGAATATGATATTAGAAATGACATTTAAAATATATACGTTGATGGTGGAGTAGAATAACTAATGAGTCACTAAGCTAACTACATTTAGTAAAAAGTCAACAATTAAATTCATTTTTATTTGCTGATTGATTTATTAGGAATGGTTTTTCATTAAAAAATCTAGTTGAATTATGAAACCAGACTTCAATTAGCAGTTTTACATAATTTGACGTTTCTTATCCACGTTGAGTTAACAATAATAGTAAAATATCTGAAAAATAAAAACTAAAAAAGTAAAATGAATTCTTATTCAATATTTTAATGATGATTAAAAAAGTCCAATTCAATATTTCATTAAATATTGGTAAGTTGTAAAACATCGATTGATTTTGTTTTGGCAATAATATAAACAAAAATGCAAAACCAAAGTGCCATTCAAATAATTGAAATGTACAGTATACATATATAAATACCGCTGTGAGAAGAGATAAAAATGTCAGAAAAGAACATTTTGTACTTAAATTTAAAAAAAAAAGATACTGTCATTCGTAAACACTATTCTTTTACTGGCTCTGATAAAGAGTTGGGTATTTATTTGAATTTTTAACTGTTCCGAAATGGTTTATTTGTTCAACCAGAAGTTCTAAGGTTTTTGACCGATGGATATTTTTTCTGCTAGTAGATACTGTCAAATTTAGCGAATTTATTCAAGAAAGTATAATTTAAAGGAAAATGAAATGGCGTTAATTTTATTTGCTTATTTTTTTTTGAGTTAACGTAAAACAGATATTAATATGATTGCCCAATGCCTAGGCAGCACAGTGAATATATAAATCACTTTTAAGGTGTTTACTGTCACTTCTTGATGGAAAGGCATTATATTTTAAATAATAAAAACACATTTTTTTAGTACTTATTTTGATCAGGACCGGTTTCGCTCATCGCGAGCATTATCAACTGATAGAATACAATTTACAAACAAGTCTATTTATACAAAACAAAAAATTAATTTGAGTTAATGGTAGCAGGTGTACAAAACCATGGGTACAAGAACTAGGAAACAATTTACATAAAATCATACAATATTGATACAAATAAAGTAAATTAGTATAAAAATTAAATGTTCACAATTACTTATTAAGAATTACAATTACAATTATGGTAAATCAATAATCCATTAGGAGCTCTAAACAATCAATAAGGAAGTAAGGAGTGGGAAATTTTTAATGACGAAAATAACCCACAATCACTACTTAATGGAACAAAATAAATTTTTATAATAAAATTTACCGTCTTACAGCGCCATAAACTTCAAAAACCCAGGAAATAGGACGCCATTAAAATATTTTAATGAAGATATTTTCGTCTGAACCACTATAATAATGCAAGGCAATCCAGATAGAGTGGCGGATTTTAACATTTATTTTTATTTTTGAGGGATATCTTAATTCTACTTCCCGAGTACGATATATTATGCAGAGTGTAAAACTTGTGCTAAGCATACATTTTTAGATGTTTCTTTAAGTAAATATTGCAAAACAATAATATCGTTTTATTTCTGATATCATTGACATGTAAGCAATTTATGCATTTTTTAATCTTTGATTAATTAAAAAAAATCACATTAACTTACTTATTGATGATATTGAATTGGCATTCACTTAGTAAAACTCCATTATAACACGGTGAAAAAAATAGCAATGTATTTAAGTTCTACAAAATTATTTTTTAAAATATAGCCAATAGCTATTTCGGCTCACTAACTATTCTTAAACGAACATTTGCTTATCTATATATAGCTGTGTAAAAAAGATACACAATACATCTTCTCTCCTGTTTTAACCATCTAGCTTATTTCTTGCTCGCAATAAAACTAAAAATTGTGAATGAAACTAAAAAGGCGGCTATATCAATAAGTTTACATATGGCACGGAAATGGTCGATTACAGAAACAAAGAGGCACGATGCAGAGGGTTAAGCAATGGTGATCGAAATATATTAGTTTGTTCGTTAAGAATCCTTTGTGATAGTTGATGTCTATTGATTTCCAGCTGTTCCAAAGCCGTCATCCTGCGACCCTTACTACAAAAATGAAAACACCTAGGCGCTGAGTTTGAATTTATATTATGTGATTCCTTTATAACGTGATTAGCGAATTGTGAACCGGTTTTTTCACTGTTGAATAATCTTACATGTTCCTTAGCTTGAGTGGATATACTTCTACCTACAGACAGGTATAGACCATGTTCAATTTACTTACATGATAAAGGAAAATATGCGATGATTAAAGTCGGATATTGTTGCTTAGAGTTGACCATAGTATATAAAATGTTTTGATCACATCATGACGATCGTTCGATGGCGAAATCCAACGTTGGGATATTTGTGATATTTCTAATATAAATGTATTTCGATTGATACTAAAAAATATTTTTTTGAGAGTTTCTGTGAACATATTTGAAAATGTCACGCTCATTAGAAATTACTAACTTATAACTCCATATTTATCAGATTAGGAGATAAAATCATACATCAACATTTTACAATAAAACATGCTATAAACGACCTAGTTTCATTTTATATTCTTCCATCGGCTAAAAATGTTCATTCTATAAATAATTCGATTTAAATTACACTCTTAAATCAAAAGAAATAATATTTCAAAGTTTTAGTGAATTCGGAAAATAGCAATAAATGTGAAGTATTAAAATAACGAAATTATGTGTAACCGTTTTTAACACAATTCTCGGAATACAATATGCGTTGAATGTTAATTCCTAAACAATCATCAAACTGAAATCAACAAAGGTGTCTTTATATTAAGGGCGACAAGTGAAAGTAGTATGACAGAAAATGGCTGAGTGAAAATTAAAAAAAATATGCGCTGAACGAAAATATAGAAAACTGTTTTAACGTCAAAATGAGAACAGTTCCACATTATGCTCGCGTACGGGCGAGTGAAAACTTTTTCAATTTGTACATACACGGAAAATGTATATTTTTATTTTCATTTGGGTACAAATTTTTGTTCGGAGGGATTTATAAGTACTTTTTTAACACTTTAAATGTATTTTAATACAATTTTTTTATTTTTAAACTGTATAAAAATATTGTGACCAACACCAAGTCTGTGGTTTTAAGGATTAACTAAAAAACGTACTGTACAATAAAATTTTCTGCTTTTGAAAAACATTTAAGTTTTAAGTATCTATTTTATTACACATTTAACGGAATGTATTTTGGCAACGAGGCAACAAATCGAGCATGTTTCATAAGAGATATTTTATTCTTTTCACAAGGATTAAAAGAAAATTACGATGTTGATTGATCATTGTTGATTTTTGTTTCTTTATTAATTCAATTCGCTACCTTTATTTTTGCGTGATGGTCGGCATGCGTATTTTCGACTCATTACTACTATAAATCTATAAGGATTTGTATCCAAAATATTCATTAATTTATTCATAGATTTATGAACAAGTACGAAAGGCTTTGATGTTAATTTTACAATTATACCAATTTGGTACTGATAACCGAATAAATGATTTATTTAATTAATTAAAAAAAGGTTTCGGAGGACATTCGTTGCGATTTTGGTTGTTTACTCAAAAAGAAAAGCTGTATATTAAAGCTGTGGCCTGATCGAAGTGCAATGTCAACAGTATGCACAATTTTTAAGTATTGTATTCAAAAACTATTTGAAAAGTTTTCCAAACATAACTCACGATAATTGATTGCAACGGGTTTTTGGATATGGGATTTAGATATGATTGTTGCAGATAAATAAATTCATATACTGCTTAATATAAACATCTCTCGATTCAATTTGTGTTTGTATTGACGAATGTGGATTGAAAAATTTTAGTACTTAGCAAATTATTTTGTTTACATTGCGTGCTACGAAATGAGAAGAAATACAGTTTGAAGATTGGATAAATGAAAATTTGAGTAGCATTCATGGCATCCATGTAATTGGAAAAAAATATTTTTCAATGATAAGGACAAAAGTCAGATAGAATTGATTCCTCCAACGAAGAATAAGTATTTAGTGTTTCTTGCCTGCGATATCCATTCACATCACCGAATTGTATTTACATTGACTTTTAATCGATTTTTGGATATGAATCCAGAAGTATGAACGTTAAATACGTCTTTAATTGTTGCGGAAACCGTAAACAAAAGATAAAAGAAAATATTTTAACTTGAAAGAAAAATGACACGGAAAAATAAAATATATTTTATTTATTGATTGAATTGGCATTCACTTGGTAGAACTCCATTATAACATGGTGAAAAAATAGCAATGTATTTTAGTTCTACAAAACTATTTTTTTTTTTAAATATAATTGATAGCTATTTCGGCTCACGCCATCGTCAGAACTATTCTTTGAACTATGAACTATATATAGTTCTGACGATGGCGTGAGCCGAAATATTTATCAACTATATTTAAAAAAATAGTTGTGTAGAACTAAAATACATTCCTATTTTTGTCACCGTGAAATATTTCAACAATTTTTTGAAAATCAAAAATATATTACGTCATACACTTAGCTAAAAATACGTAAATGTCATATGCCCTAAGTAAGAGTCCGCAACCCTTTCCTTTCGGAAAACCCCGCAATTTCCTTCCTACGGTGTATTCATACAAGTGAATATATGACGAAGGCTTCGCATCCCCGTTGTCATCGTACTGTAGACACACTTAACCTTTCCACTCTCCCTATTCGGATTTTGCAAAAGCCACGAAAGAAGGCTCCGTGGAACCGTCCCGGGGCTAACAAAGAGGCTACGTGGCGAGAGTGAATGACGGAAGGAGGCGTCGCGACGTCTTGCATGCGCCTCACGCAGGGAGCGACACGCTTATTTCCGTAATTTGCGAAAACTCCATCACTGTTGCCTCCCGTCTTTTGATTAAATGCTCACAAAGAGTCATACTCTATTTTGTACCTCGCCAGTAGTCTTTGATAAATGATTTCATTAATATTTTTCGAATTACCAAAAAAACATCGTAAACCAGGAAGGTGCTTTGCAATTTAAGAATATATCTACTATTTGGCTAAGTAAAGTGCTCCTGACATACATTTGGAATATAAATTAAAGAAGAAAAACATTAGAAAAAAGTTATGCATTAAGCATAAATCAATAATCCATGAAGAGCTCTGAACAATCATAAAGAACTCATTACGAGATGTAACGAGTGGGGAATTTTTAAAAACAAAATACACAATATATATTAATAATTTTCAAACAAAATTAAGGTGATAAGTGATTGCAAACATTTCACTTCAAAAATAATTTACATTATTTGTATTAATATTATACTATTTCCTGCAAATTGTTTCTTAGTTCTTGAACCAATAGTTTTGTATACCTGCTACCTTTAACTCAAATATTTTGTATAAATACACTTGCTTGTAAATTGTATTCTATCAGTTGATAATGCTCGTGATGAGCGAAACCGGTCCTGATCAAAAAATATATTGTAGAAATAAGTACTAAAAAAACATGTTTTTTATTATTTAAAATATCATGCCTTTCCATCAAGAAGTGACAGTTAACACCTTAAAAGCGATTAGAAAAAACGTTTTTATAAAATCATAAGGATATACATTTATATCCTGATTGATAAGGTTTCTGTTTTACACGGCCGAAAAGTTCTGACAGTTCTTCGATATTAATCGTACATACTTTAAGCTTGAAATTTGTCACTTTAACACGCATCTCAAAACTTTTACGAAATTAAAATGCTCTATTATAATAAATAGGTGTGCTTTTCGGACTTTATAATTATAAAAAAGGCTTAAACTTTAAATTGTGTAAACTTTGGGCAGCTTACTTAAAAACCAAAACAGTTTTTTTAAGCATACGAAAATACATAAGAGTTTTACTGTAATGAAATTTTATAGTAGGCATTTAGTTTTAGCTATCAAAATGTCAATGGAGCCAGAAATATAACTTGACTATGAACTAAATAAATGTCTTAATATCCATTATATTTCGGTGAAAAGTTTAGATTATATTTCATACTGATATAATTGAATATTAAATATTTTGGATTTTTAAATATTTATAGAACTTGTTAGTTTTATTTAGATATCAATAAAATTTAGATAAACTTTTGACTTACAATTTATGTTTCCTAATAATATACATATAATTTTGTTGTTATTTTGTGCTAGGAGTTTTCGTATCGTTTTCGATGTTGGTATCTTTTGTAATAAATTTGTAGTGCAAAAAAGACTGTGCAATTAAAATTTTTTTATACGTCAAACTTTATTACTATATTTTCGTGCTTTTTCTCTTAAAAATTAAGATGAAATAAATCTATATTATAATATATTGCTTTTCGCAGTTGCCAGAACGGAGAACGCCTTTATACTACTTATAGTATCCTATTAATCAGATACGATAGAAAATGAAGCCTTTAAGCATCAATAATATCGGTCAGAAGTTTTGTGGAAATTGGTAATCATAAAATAGTATATTTTACAATAATCAAATTTGCCAAAGCAGCACAAGCAGGCATTAAGTCAAGCTGATTCAATAAAATTGGCCGTAGCCTGTCCCATTTTCCACTGCTGGGATACAAAAGCTTATTTATTCATAGACCATACATTTTCGTTTACATCTTTTATACGATTTGATAACTTCAATAAATCTTTTGAAATTAAAGCGCTACGATAAATTTGACACACAAACCTAACGTAGAGTTGAAATTTGTTACAAACACTCCGCGTTGTATTTTCCGATTATTTTGATTATATTTATTTATTGACGATGTGTGCTGTATTTTTCTGATTATTATAAAATAAAGACATTAATCGATGATGATAATACAAGGAATATAAATATCTTTGAATAAATTATATTCATTGATTAAGTTTTTAGAGAAAAAAAAATGTATTCTTGAAAATTTTATTTTATCTGAAAAAAGTAAAAAAATCTACAGATCGCATAATGTGATTAATATTATATATAAGGGTAACAGAGAATTCATTTTGCTTGATTTCAGGGCGACAGATTTTGCTTGGGTATCGTAGAGCTTGAGCAATTGACCTTTCATATAAAATATCGTGAAGATTGGCCAATTGTTAGATAAGTGCCTGCATAAAACCATGACATATTGTCAAAGTTCAACGAAAAAAAGCTTCTCGGTTAAGCATTTTCGGATCGTTAAAAATATTAAAACGGTCTCAAAAAGAACTTTTATCAAAGATAAAGCTTTTTCGGATATCCTTTGTAATTTCCGGCTATGCTTTAAAAGGTGAAAGATATTAATCTCTACGAAATTGATTGATTTGGGAAATGTTACTCTGAGTTTGCGTCAAGTTTAAAAGCGTTATCAAAACATACAGCAACCTCAAGACATTTTTTCCTATTTTATCCCGAAAATAGAAACATTATGAAAAGAGCGTCAAAGTTGTGGTAATGAAATAAACTACGTATAAAAATTAACCTGATTCAGATATATATTATTATGAGTTTTTATCTTATTTTAATTTTAATAATGCAAAATTCAAAACATCATTTTGAAAAAATATCATAATAATTATGAACATCATTATTGGTATGTATGTGTTGATACGAAACTCTGAGTAAGTAAAATCTTAGACTAGCCTCTGCTTCTGAAAATTTCTTCAATGCTATATATTTTTACTCTCATGAGAGTTAAAGGAAAATCTATTGTCTAAATTGTGGTCTAGTTTATCCTTGAGATGTAAGAAAATATTTTTAAACAAGCCCAGCGAGTCTTAGTTACTCAATTTCTTTTTTTTTGTTATAACACATTAAGAACACTCGTAATGTTATCTTTTTACGTTAAATTAAAAAAATATTTTTGTAAAGTTCTCAAAAATTGAATCAAACATATTTTACAAAATACAGTTTCTGTCTAAGTTTTTCGTTTTTTATGTAAACATTATTTACCAACATTTGATTTGCATTAGTTTTTTCACTTGAATATTATTAAATGATCTAAAGAAGTACTATTTGTTACTTGATCAAAATTCACTTTACGATCAATTTGCTTGACTGAATTTCAAAAAATTTTGATATCAGTTGTAAGAACACAGTGACAAACAATTGAATAATATTGGTTGTATATATTTTCTATTATCTTACATGTACGGAATTATGGTTTTCATACAAACTTTCGCTACGCTTTATTTTAAAGTGTGATATAATTCATTTAAATTAAAATATAAACACACCTCTATAAGCCAAAAAGTGAACTTAGAAAGCTGTTTTAAATAAAATATCTGGTGAAAATATCTTATAAAGTTCTAAAATTATGCTTCATTATAGATATTTTTATATTGAATAAAATGTTGACAATATACTAATCAAGTCAATATTTCTAACACTCGTGGTGATCCTTATTGTGTTTGATCAATTTTAAGCAAATCTCTATTTTATTTTTTGTAAAGATGAACTATCCACTCTCATCTTTTCCCACCAACACATTTTTTATTGTTTAAAATGATCAACAGTAATATTTATTAATCAATTAGCTTACTAAAAAGCTTATGCAAATGCCAGTTTAATAAGAATGACCTCCTTTCGATGAATAACTACATACTTCAAAATTCGCGTGCTACTATTGTCAAAAGAACTTACTTGATTTCCTCTCTAGAAAAACTTACCGTAAATAACATTAAAATTAAGATATTGAAAATATTGACAACTTTTTGATTAGTTCTCAAGAAAATTAATTCGGAAATGACAAAAAAGAACGTGTAAATTTTATTAAGCATTTGCTTCAATTTAGATGTGCCTGTCGATCTACCATACACAAATCAGATCAAATTATCCCTCACGGGAGGCATAAACCACAAGGTTCATACATTATATTATGTTGGATCTCCTTCCCTTTACGTTTTCATAGGAGCTAGCACTTTGCGAAGAAATTTAATTATTGTCTGTGATCAGCCTCATTTAAAAGCATCTGTTGTCATCTCGGTTGAAAGGAATGAATTCGCTTTCAAACAGCACAATTATATTCATAATCACATGTTACGTTCGATCCTAATTTAAATGATTTATACTCCATTGGCCAACAATATAGATGACAACAAAACATACGCTTAAAAAACAGAAAGAGATTCAAATGTTTAAAAACTTATTATAAATGTATTGAACTAAATAAATCTCATTGGATAGTTCATAATTAAGATGACATTGTTTTTCATACTCCGATTTTTTGTTGAAATAAATAATAATATATATAACTTATAAAACTTATTGAATATTTTTTTAGTCCCACCACCACTTGTCATATATATATTTATATACGCAGCCACGTGTTTACATCACTTTTATAACAGAATAAAAATAAAAAATAACGAATAAATTCATAATTTTTGGGTTGCGCTTAAGCAATTGATACAAACGGAGAGAAAATTTTATATTAATTCCTGTGTATCCGTGAATGAAAATGCATTCTGATAGTGGCTTATACATTTAATATTGATAACATTAAATGCTAGGATAATTTAAAATAATAAATTTATGAAGTCAATTAATTATGAGGACTATCAAAAAGTAGTCTAGCTGATAAAGATTTAAGATGAGCTTTTTGGTTCAATCACCCGTGACCACGAATACAATACACATCTGTTTATAGCGCCCTCCATACGCCAAAGTTCGTAGCTATATATTATTATTATTATCGATGCTTACTAACATGCACTATAGTGTTGCAAAACTCGGAAACTTTATGTGACTGAGACGACGTTAAGTTGACTGCCAATCCATTAAATAGTTGACCATAAAAACTTTAACTAACGCACTTAATAATTTCAAAGATTACATTTCAAGTAGTTATTATTTTAAGCCAAAGACGAAAATTTTCCTTCAGTAATAATAGATGGAAGCACTTTTAGGAATAAAAACGGAGAGTAGATGATATTTATTAATGACATTGTTTCGAATTGCTCGAAGGCTGGTGTATAAACTTTTTAATGCTACTATTAAAGGAGGTACTCCATTACTTTTGGAACGTTGTTTCGAAGCTATAGCGGGAATAATCATTTAATAAAGTTTGTGTTGTAAAAAGTACTCTTTCAACTATCAGTCAAAAAACTTCAAGATGATTAGGTCTGTCAGAAAAACGTGGAACAAAATTCAACAGAAATATCAAATTGTTTGATGTTTTGACAGGTAAGTCCTGACGAATGTTCATAGGCGTATTTGCAAAGTTGAAATGAAAATATAGCTTTAAATAATTAATTTTTCCATCAATTCAAAATAATTCAATGTTTTTAATGATAAACTTATTAATTTACGTAATTAACTTGTGTGGTAAGGCCTTAGAATTTCTGGCTTATGGATGTAAAAATTAACACGTTTACTCTTAGACCAGTTAACTTTTGGGAATTTGTATTTTGCAATAGCTGTAAAATTATATATAAAAAAACTTTACAGCTTACTGTAAAATATTTAAAATGTGCAAAAAGATTTCAAAACTGTAGAATAAATTGTACACTGTCTTTGTCGAAATTGTATACAAAGATATTATTCAGTGTTACAAAATACATAAATAATAAAAAAGCGTTTTTTTATTTCATATTCGTTGATTGGATTATTTTAGATAGGTAACAATATAACAACACATGAATGTTTTTCATTATTGACAGAGAATTTTTCTTTCTGTTCAATTCAATGTGAAGCTAATATTGTTATTCATAAACTAATTTTTTCATGATGAATGCAAATGGGTCAACATGTTGATTGGATTTTTGTACTAAAACGTTTTACAATTATCGCGGACAGTGAAGTATCCGGACGGCATGACAAAGCTGATTAGGAGATTCTGTGGAGTTTAGTTTTTTCGTTTGCTTAATTAAACGAATATTGTCCAATCACGTATTGGCTATTTGAACTAGAGAATAGTTTAAATTGAAAGGCGATAAAAATATGAAACCTGTCACTAGATGTACTTTTTAAATGTATGCATTTAAATACCAAAAAAGTAAATAATCACAGCAAAATAATATTGAGTCAATTTAGCGTCGAATAACATATATCATATAAATTAAAAAAAGAAGACGAAGTAATATAATATAACAACAACACAAGTTTTTTAACAAAAAAAAATGCAGGTATGAATAGTAGTTTCAAAATTGAACATTTAGTATTTCATCTAAATGAGGACGGAAACACTAATCAAATCAAAGTTTTTATTGGGTCATTCATATTATTTCTTTGTGATATTAAATTTCCTAATTTTAATAACAGATATTTAAATTACGATTATTTTAATTTTATTAACAAATAATTTCACAGTTTTATATTAAATGTCAGTAGTTAAGATTTATTCTAACACTACAAAAAAAAAAAAATAACTAAATTAAGAGATCAACTTTCGTAAAAAAAATCATTAGTAATATAAGAAAACATGGCTGAAAAAAAATGAGTTTGAAATTATAAAAGTGCTCTCAAAGTCAATATAATTATATTGAATTGTAATAGTATAAAGTAAAAGATGATGATAGTGCTACTTTTTTAAACGAATATGTAACACCGTAGAGTGAAATGTTTAACTCGTCATGATTTGACTTTTCTGGAATGTGTAAAACTAAACTTCAACAAACGTTGAATGACACCGAAATTTATTGGACTTGTATTGAAATGAGTAATAATTACATTATACATTTTTTCAGATACAAAAATTATCGAGGATTTTTATACTGAAAATATATATGAAACAAATCGGCAAATCTTTCACTACTCTTAAACCAATTATATAAATTATGTATGTCTTATATGAGTGTATTACAAAAAGAATGATTCGATGTGACTCTTCGAAAAAAATACAATGCTTTAACATTTAAGGCAAAGACAACTTAACAATTGGTGAGTTATTTATTGAAAGAAAAATGACACGGAAAAATAAAATATATTTTATTTATTGATTGAATTGGCATTCACTTGGTAGAACTCCATTATAACACGGTGAAAAAATAGCAATGTATTTTAGTTCTACAAAATTATTTTTAACAAATATAGTTGATAGCTATTTCAGCTCACGCCATAGTTCTAACGTAGGCGTGAGCCGAAATAGCTATCAACTATATTTGTTAAAAATAATTTTGTAGAACTAAAATACATTGCTATTGTTTCACCGTGTTATATTTTATTTATTTATTTAATTTATATATAATTTCTCGAGACAGTTAATACATCACAATATATAATAAATAAGCGCGACTACCTCTAAGGTGCTACGCAAAATGGTCGTTATAAACGTAAAGATCAAAGCTTTTCCAAGAATTTCAGTATTGTTTTCAAAAAGAAAAAGTAAAAAAACTACAAGCGAAAAACTTTTCCTAAGCTGAAATATTTAATATCTCATACCACAGAATGTTTTACCTGTCAGATTCGACACAGCGTTGGAAGTTCTAATCGAGCTTTTAAAAACAAGAAGATAATTGTTTTATCGCTTCAACGTGATATTTCAATTGAAAAAATAATTTTCTTTTATAATATATTCCTAAAAGTTTCATTCGTAGTATTGGCGATCGTTTTTTCACGTTTAACAAGTGACAAAATTGAACGTAATACTAAAAAATACTCTACTTGATTTTGGAGATTAATTTTGATTCATTGACGGCGTTAATATAATATAAGTAAGATTCCAAATTTCAAATAGCTGAAATTAGGAAAAAATCTTTTTTGGACAATAACTCCGGAGTATTCATATGAGCAACACGACGAAAAAAATAAACCAAATTGTATTGTAATATACCAAATTGTATGTAATTTCTGAGGGTACAATAATGAAAATAAGAAGTTTTGAAAGTTCAATAAATTAATTCCGAAATTTACTGAAGTCCGCTATAATCGAAAATTCATTTCATGTTATTGGTTGAATACAAAATTTGAGCAGGAATTTTGTTGACATACAAATTTGGGGAATAAAGTTTAATTTACTGTAATGCAATCATTAAATATTATATTTCTAGCTAACGGTAGATATTCGTAAAATGATATTTATACAATTGAAGCTTGAATCTTCTACATATAATTCGGTAACGACTTAAAAGTTTTTTATAACCACCAGCGTTGATAAACTATTACAAAGTACGAGAAAAAACGAATGAAAATATTTTATAATTGAATAGAATTGTAACATTCCATGTATTGTAATGGTTGCAACGGAGTTTATTAAGATTTTTATTCTGCACTATATTACACTTTCTAAGTTATAAATTTAATGTTTTTGTTTAAACTGCTTAAAAGTAAAGATATTATTTAATTTTGAGATACACACACATTCTATAGTTTTTGTATCATTGTGAAATTTAAGATTTAATTTTAAAGAAACATTTCTTTGTTGAGCTTAGACCTTGAGACGTATTTATAAAATGTCTGAAACAGACGATAAAGACTCTAAATTTATTTGTAGTGAAGGTAACTCGGTACGTGTAGCGTAACTCAAAAAATAAAAACACGAAAGATTTCTTAACAGCATTTTGCTTTTTGATGCAAGCTACAACGTAAATTCAACCTTCAATTATGAACTAACGAGATCACGTAGGTGGAAATAGGACGGGGCCGGTAAAACGTGACGTGTCACTTTATAATATGATTTTCTATTTGTATGCACTTTATAAAGTATCTTGGGTGCAGTTCGGGCATAATAAATAGCTCTTAATATGGTTTCACATCATAAAGACTGCTTATAAGATAGTTAAGTCACTATAAAAAATAACTAGCAGGTAGTAAACAGGATATTAAAAAACATTACTTACTACTTACAGACAGATTTAGAAAATTATTTTAAGTAAACTAAGCATTAAATTTAAATCATGACTTAATATCATGTTTATCAAAATTATTTAGTATTTTCATAAAATGAACATTTTGTTTCTCAATAAAATCTGTGAAGTAAAAAGAATTAATTTAAATAATAAATAAAACTGAAAAGTTCACACTGTTATTTCATCTAATGTATTTTCGAAATAAAAATAAATAAATTCCTGAAACTTAATGCTACAAACTGCTGAAAATACATATTATTTAAAAAACGTTAAATCAAAATATGATGATGATTTTTTACGTTGTTCGTGTCTAATTTAAAAGCTTTTAATTTTTCCCCTTTCCGCCAAAATTTAAATAGAGTATACCTACCTACGCTTTACTCTACATGGATTATCCTGTACATTCTTTAGATCCAGGACAGCGGTAAAAAATCACGTAAATTATAATTGCATTACTTAAAAATATTTCGATTATCGCAAAAAAAAAACGTCAAAGTTGATTGATAAAAAAACTGTCCTATATTTTTTTCATATATTTTATGAAAGCTTTTTTTTTAGAAAATGTGGCTAAGCTTATGAATAACTAAAATCACGATTTCGACCATAGCAAAAACGCGTATAGTAAAAAAACGTTCTTTGTTACTCGCATAAGCTACATAGTTGAAGCATTTCAAAATTGGAATCTAAAAAACATTTTCTTCACCTTCATAGCGTATAAATATCGATATGAGTGAGAAACACTCACGAATATTTTTGTGTGAAAATCGTAGGGCTAACTGTCTAATTATACGAGGTGTAGAGTAATTTGGATATATAATATGATGTTAATATGATGAGCCTGTATTTAATTGCCATAATCTTGACACCTGGTTGTTTTAATAGTTTCCACACGTGTATCAGGCAATAGCATACGCATAATTAGCCAACAGCTCATATTGTTATACATATTTGGGTTTGGACTACTGAAATTTACGTTTAATATGTTGTTTTAATCTTTTATTTATTTGGTAAATACATGTAACAAAAAATTACAAATAATAAATTAATTGCTATTGTAACGGCAAAATATTTAATAAAAATAAAAATAAACAAGAAAACAAGGATAGCAAGAAAGGCAACCAGGCAAGTTCATGTAAAATCTACTTTAATACATTAAAAATAATGTTCGCCGGAACTAACTCTCGTCCACTTCGGGTATAATGACTTCTGAAGCAATACTGTTGAACATTGTAATGGTTTTACAATTGGCATCCCCAATGGTAGACTGGTTCTATACTTTGGAAGAACAAACAATTCATCTCGACGATTTTTCAAAAAATTATCACCAACAAACAATTTGATATTATTAAGAATGGATATTATTGAAAGATAAATAATTTATAATGAGATAATTGAAAAGAAATAATATTTCAAATACGATAACGTGGAAATAAATGAATCACTTGTATCATATTTTTATAAACGAAATCCATTGTTGATTGTTAACAATATCTTATTGCCAGAATATTCGCAAAAAACGACATGAAACTACAATTTAAATAACATTGCTTGAACAAGATTTATGATGGGCAGATTTCTGGGTAAAGCTTCATTTGTGTGGTTTTACAATAAGTACGTAAAAACATAACATTAGAATGCTTCAGGGGAACTTTATACGTCAGAGATGCTCTACAAAAATTATAATAAATTTTGTGAATCTATTAAACCAACTTAAAATATAATAAATGTTATACATATAGGCACAGGTGTACTTATTATAAACCATTAAGAATAGTAAAATTATAGACTTATGGAGAGTACATAATTAATACCATTTTTGTCTACTCGGGATATGGAACTTATATGCTCTGTATTGAGTACATTAATAAAAGAGTTAGTTGTTAAATCCAAAATCTTTCAATATATCGTGTTCAATATATCGTATTCAAAAACCCAAACCACTCAACCGTTTTCCTCAAAAATTTTTTATGATATAATATAATATTATAAATGCGATCATATCTGATATCGTTTCAATAATGCTGACTAGTAGAAGATTTGTTAAATTGATAAAATAATTGCTATAAAATTATTAATAACAATTATTTTTAGTAAAATTATATTATGTAAAAGATATGCTTCAATATTTTTAATGGACATATTATCTTACAAACAGAATATCTATTGTGAAAATAAAGACGACTAAATTTTCTATGACACTTGATACCTGAATATGATACTGCGGGAAGAAGACGGTACAAGACAAAGATCGATAAATTACTCAAACAAGAAACGTTGTAATAAGACCATGAGACATGCCCGTACTACAGGTAAAGATGACTATTATTTTCGTAAAGGAGATAATCATTTTAGAAGATGGGCTTGATAGGAAATTTAAACGGTTGAATATTGTTTTTCAGTTTAGGCGAAACTATTTGATCGGAGATTAAATTGAATTTGATTTGTCGATTTGACGAAATACGACCTTATCAAATCAGAAATCGTTATATGAGAGTTGTTAAGCTAATACTTCTTGAGGCACTAATTTTAGTATGGTATTTATGGAAGATTTACTTCGCAAATATGTTAATTTACAATAACACGACTCATGGACGATTTATAAATACTCAATGATTGAAAATTTATAAAAATTTATGAGTGATATTTTCTCAAAAAAAGATGTCTGAAAAAAATACTTGTATTTGAAAATATACAATTGAGTTTATTCTTTGTTCGAACTGGTGAATAAAAAAAGTAGAGGCGTACTCAATCAAGTAAAGAGTTTATTTTGTAGTCTTTGACGAGTCCGGTAATCTGCTGTAGTTTCTCTTTTACGCGTTCGAAGTCTAGATTCTAGATTTCGGAAGATTGGCAATAAACTAATAATTAGATTAGGCCTACCGCGGAGAGCGTGATTTCAGTTATGCGGAGGATTAGGAGAATCAGATGTGAGGATTGGTCTGATTAAACTAAACGGTTTTAATAAACGCCTTGTGTAAGTAAGAACTGCTAAGATTCTCCCGCTTTCATTATGCGGTATGTGCTAATACCCTCTAAAGAGACCAAATCTACGTAAGTAAACCTTCCACACTAGGTTTGTCAAGCTTTTAGAATTCAACAGAATATTCAATGTTATATTCTGTACAAGCATTAAAAATACAATCAAATTTTGAATTGTTGAAATATTGTTGACACCTTTGACCCACATTTTTCCTTTCGACATCTTCAGGCATCGGATTACAAGGATGCAATAAAATTGATACCTAATAAATAGTTTGCATCGGGATATACATAGGAAATAACAAGGAAAAATATAGACCAAAAGATAAGGATCCAAAGAGATATCTGAAATTTCTTAATAAATCATTAATTTGATTTTAATAGCATACAATTTTTTAATGATAATTTTATAAACAATACATACACTAATTGGCTTGTGATAGAAGGATTTAACAATAAATAAATAATCAACTACTATTAAATAATTATAAACTTACGAGAGACATTCTTCTTTTAAATTAGCGGAATGCGGTTGGATTTAATATTAGATGACATAATGAAGGAATTAATTTTTTGAGATTGTCGACTCACATAACTAATGTCACGTTAGGGATGGAAAAAACAACCTAGAATTAGGAAGGTAATGCTAATATATAAAAATAATATTGTGACTATAAAAAACCATTTTGTTTAGCACTCGATTTTTTATATATGTATGGTTGTCGATAGCTATTTCAGCTTCAGCCGTCGTATTAACGTAGGTTTCACCAAACTTATATACAAAATTGTAGAACTAAATTCTTTGTCTATTTTTCCTTATTGTTGACCTAGTAAATATACACAAAACTTGTTTTTTTCGGTAGGTTCAATATGAATTTTAGAAAAAAAGAATAATAAAATGTTCTATTTATCTTTATTCTTTTATACAAATTGAAACAAATATTTTGGCCTATTAACGGTAAGAAGTGAGAATATTTTACGTAATTGTTAATATTTCGTATATTTAAATAGTAAAAAAAGCTTTGCCGTAAATGGTACATTCGACGGTATTGAAAACATCGGGGTACCGGTTAACTACTTACAAATAAACACATTAAAGTCATTGGAAATTGTCAATATTCAATATAAAGTTAAAATTTACAAGAAATTAATTTAAATCATTATCGTTTGAGAAAATTAAAATGTGGGGAAAAACTTTACTTTTTGTTTCATAGTCGTAACGAAGCTTAATGAAATTAAAAAAAAACGGAAAAGGACACTTCAAAGGCGGCATTGAAAAAAGATACTTAAAGTTGAAAAAGTTTGCCTAACGATGTTTCTTCATTTTTGAGTAACTCAATTTATTCGTTTATATGTTACGTGTTTGTAAAAATCATATTATTCTCGGCACATTTTAAAATGAAAAATAATGAAATTTCTCTAGATAAGCAAATATTTTTCTATACGAATCTTTTACGACTATTCACAAGATGATTTTATGAATAAAGCTTTAAAAACATGCAAAAAATATTTTTCTCATAAAATATTTTTTGTTAGAATATAGTTTTTGCTTGTAAAAATATAATAATTTGGCGCAAGCGTACAAATTTGTAAACGAAATAACCTAATTTAGTCACTTTCAAATTAAATAGCGTCTCTGTTAAATATTTTTTTGGGGTGGCGCAATTGTAATATGATTGTAGAATGTCGACTTATTATATATTTTCATCCATGTTACTGATATATCATATTAAAACATTGTATTGAACAATATGAAAACAATAAATAACCTTGTTTAAATTAGTTTATGAATACATTAAAAAAAGGCTAAGAAGTAAAAATATAGAATAAATCGTTGGCTTGAATTTTTGTTTTAATAAAAGTAAATAATTACATTTTGTAAAGGACAATCAGCAAAACACAATAATTATATACCTATATGTATACGACATGAATTATATAATTCAAATATAAATGTTGTTTTAAGATATAAATGGGTTTACTTGTATGGAGATGGCTTGTGGTCCGCGTTGACGCATTTAAGCTCCGGCGTCGTCCATCGCGAGCTTTCGTGGCATGACGCCGTCGAAGTCTCAGAGTCCGCGCGCTTTCACCGCTTCGACAGCTTCCAAACGAATTCAAAACTTAAATCGTAACAAAGTTTTTCCACAGACTCGCACTACGTTCTGCCGCTTCCCGGTTTTAATTTACAAAGTTTGCAACGCCCCGAGGTCTTCCTCATTTGGAATCTATCCTTTATAAAGTTTCACAGGCTCAAAACACAGAAGAAGTTAACACAAATGGCTTAGGTCTCTTTGGTTAATTAGTTATCTAAATGAAATCTGAAGCGAGATTTAATAATAATATGACGAAAATAAATAAGATTTCCACTGTATACTATGTACAGATTTAAATAAATATTGAAACATTGTTGAAGACACGTTTTATTATTAAAAACTTTTACATGACACTTATAATAAGAGAGAAAAAGGTGACATTTTAAATCTATTTAATTCGAAACAAAATAAATGGATTCATTTATTTTTAAATAGCAAAATGAGTGATTTCCGATTGTAGCAATATTTTTGCCGGGGTATTTACGGTTACCTCGCAGACACGAGTGTATCTGTCAGAGCTTAGGGGCGAACTAGCCAAGTGCCGCCTACCGCCGCTCATGGGCGGTGAGGGGAAAACCCTCTTTCTTTTCCTTCCCGCCCTCACAGTGGCTCTGTTCACTTTTAATGTTATTTGGTTCAAGTCCTCTGAAATATTAAAACTATTATGCACTTAGCGGTCTTCAGTTTAACTTTTATAACATACGTATTTATAACATGGTATATTTTTTAAAAACATGATTTTCAATTTTATATGATAAAAATTACATAAAAAGCACTATTGCATTCGTACTCAAATTAATCACAAATTTGAACAAATATATGATATAAGGTCCAATTGAAAAATTTCATTACTTTGAAATAAATTTTTTGATAATTATTAAGGTTTATATGCAATTTTCAGAAAGTGATATAAACTAATATGAAGAAATCTGTATTAATGATTTAAAAACTTTTCTTAATTCTTAAAATTATGAAAACGTTTCGTTGTATTTAGATATTCTTTAAATAACCATTATCCCTTAACTATGTATCATAAGGAAGTGCTTTCTTGATGTGTTTGGTAAATTGTTTAAAGAAATAATTGTTTAAGTATAAGTTATTAGATTTAAAAAAATATGGGAACATATTTTAAAATAGTTACGAAAACATTATTTATAAGTAAATCAACCGAAAAACACATCAAACAAATAATTATTTTTATTTTGTATTAAAAAACAGGTATACAATTATGAAGACGGCCATTGATTTTACAACGATTAAAACATTAATCTATTTATTAAGAGTATATGTCATTTTGTATTAATCAAATAATTTTTCGACACATGTTCTAATTCTGCAAAAAGCTATGAAATCATTATATTCGATTACCCATTGGTCAATGCCAGCTCAATTAAGAGTCGTGTTGAGAGATTTTTTTCTTCTCTTTCATTCTCATCGTTTTCTGGTAAACTGAAATTGAATATAATATCTGTATCAGTCATTAGCTGGCAATCCGGAAGATATGAATGGTATTCTAATTATTTGCTTTCTACGGAACGGCAAAGAGCATTATTAGTTAACATCAGCGCCGTATGTGACAAACAATTAAAAACGTCTAACAGCTGACATCCATCAGTGACAATGACGTAATCAATCTGTAATATATTTTCAAAACATGACATATATCTATCGACGTATAGATTAATACGATCAACTAATTGTTACTCTTAGAAAAATACGTAAGAAATATGCATTGAATTCATGTAAATATCATTCATTAACCGAATAACCGCTATACTGTACAATGAATAACATCATTTCTCGTAGTGCGCTTAAAAGAAAGAAAGGATTACATTTATATTGTTTTATTTAGAATAACTACCCTAAGTTGAAAACGAGCATAAAAAACGGGTAAGCCTAGAAATTACGTACTTACTAAAGTATCAAGAATAGAAAATGAACAATACGCAGCATGCTCGCAGTCAGTGTTCATATACACATATTGCCTTCAAGAGGCAGGCACGCGTGTATGAGCCGATATTACATGTTTGCAAGATTATCTAGTCCTTTTGTCTCACATTATTTTATTCTTTTATATTTTATTGTGAATCCAATTTATTATAGTAAGTTTCATAACGTAATATGTTAGACAACGTAGAGATAAATTTTGCAGACTAACAATAGTGCAACTACGAGGGAACAGATAAATAAAGCTGGCCGAATTATTTTCTTAAGAAAAGGCGGGATCATTTATCAAAGAATAATATTTCAAACATTTATAATAAAGATAATCAGACATATACATGTTGTTTCATCAATTTTAATTTCAGATGACACTGGCGTACATTTAAAAGAGCGGAATGAATTTCTAGTTTTATTTTACGTCGATATTAAAGTTTGAATCAAAGTTTAGGAAGCAATATTATTTTTTTAAATATATCGTTTCAATAAATAATATAAATAATAAATCAACACATTTATTGATTGAAATACACACACACGCATACGTATATGTATTATACACATATATTGATTATATTTACATTACAGATGAGCAGAGAAACAAAAACGTGATTTGAAAAATAATTTATTCTATCACTTACCTACACGCGTAGTGTTGTAAAACAGGTCTATCATACATATTATAATATGAAACCGGCAGTTGGATAAATTGTTTGCGACTTCGTCTGATTAATCATTAACTCCACGGGATCTTCTTCGGACAGTCAGTGAATATTTCAGTGAAATTGTTGCTCCTGGACCACTGCGCAGTTCCAAATTGAATATTTCTCTTAATTAAGCAAATTGAAATTTGCTCTACCTACCTCAGTTGCGTTCCGGTGCTGTGCCAAAGAGTAGATTAATGTGGAAATGGATTCAATACGATATTATGGAAGATAATTTATTTTGCCCTGTGTTCGACAAACTTCGCAGGACAACAATAAACTCGAATAACTTGCGTTGATTGTTATAAATTTTAAGCTTTTTTTGCAATTCAATACGCAATAGTCCACAAGCTTCATAAATAATTTATCACCTGTTGCCTTCTACATTCAATTTTAAATTAGTATGAATGAAAATAAACAATTACAATTTAAGTGTTTTATGGAAAAAATCAAGTTAAATTATCACATGTTATTTTTTATGTACATATGAAAAATACAATATGTATTAAAATTTATAGAACATTTAATGCAATTAATTTTTTGTGGGTGAATTTTCGAAAGTCTTGCCCACCTGAAATTTGGAGTATATGAACTTTCATGGAAGCACTAAGTCAGAAACTGGACTAGAAGAAACTTCTCGAACATCAGATGCTTAAACAACTTGTTCAGAGAAAGATTAAAAATGGTTGATGTTACAAAATACTATTAGATAGGCAATGAGTTTTACAGGGTGTATTGGGTGGGAAGATTTTTAATAATCTTATAGCTGCAAGTACACTACAATGTCATATTTATTGAAAATTGATAAATGAGTGTTTTAGATGGTATATTTGAACTTTAGAGCAAGAACTCTTTGTATGAGCGTTCCTTAATTATCTGCAGATCAAGACGGACCTTAGAGAAAGCACATTCTTATTATATTCCTAAATTATGTTACAAATAAGGAAGGGACTTCTGGAAGTTGGTAATTTCGTATATCAAGCCAATTGCTTATAAATTTTAAATTGCATCCAACAAAAGGTATCTCACAACATGTTAATAAAAAATAACACCACACGAAGATTACAGTGGCAAAAAAGAGGTTTCATCGAAATAGTAGGGATAAAGGTATGAGCTATAAATTTGTCCGGCTTGTCGGCGCTCAACGAGACATGCAGTAATATTTCCTAAATGTCAAAGGCTTCTTGAAATCCCCAGTGGCCACTTTATTGGCTTGCCCATACGATGCTACATTACCTTCAGAAAGCTGAATTTTCGGCAAATGTTTGGCATTTGAATCGCATTCGCTTAAGCATTTTTTTCAAAGAAAACCAATTAACTGTATTTAAGAAAAGTATATTTTAAATTGATAATAAGGCTATTGTTTTACCTTTCATATTTTAATAATCAACACTTCGACGTATTTTAGTTGACTCGTCACGTTACATGAAAAATGCAGAAAATTAAAATTTGAAATTTATTTAACTCTGAATTTGGAGTCAAACTTCAAAGATGATTTCCATAAAATCAGACAAAATAAAAAAAAAGAAAAAAACAAAAATCGCTCACCGTGGACGTTTATACCAACCACCAGTGGGTGGAATGGACAAGACAACGACCACTCATTTATACGATTGTTCCTTTAATGTTATATTTCGTCTTACTTTCTCCAACAGTCTATTCAAAAAGCAATAAAAAATGATCACCTCTGTGATAGAAATATTCAATGATCTAAGCGAATATTTATGTTGAATTAAAACTGATACCAAAGCAACAAATGTAAGAAGTATATCCAATTATCAGGATAATGATAATTGTAATAAGTCAAAAAGTAGACAAAACTGTATTAGGAATAATTACAGTTGATAATGTTTGCGATGAGTATACTAATACTGGCACTGATGATAAAATGTGTTGTTGAAATTGTACTAAAATTTATCTTTACATTAAAAATATCTAGAGTTTGCATCAAGAAGTGATAGTTAACACTATAGAAGTAAAAACTGTATTCATTTAAAAGCTTTATATGTAAATTTAAAGATGAAAAATTAATCCAATGTCAGTAAATAAATTTAATCTTCTGTTCATTTTTATTAAAATAAATATTTGATATAGAATGTTAGAAAATGTTTTGCACAAGTGAAAGTTTTAATATAAATCAATGTCGATAAAGATATTTGACATAATATTTCTTTTCAGTCTGACATATAATATCTAGTGTGGCCTCAGCACATCTGTGATGGAGATATTATTGTAGACGTCAGCTGTGGTATTTAGCGCGGATTAACGCTGGAAATAAAAGAGAAAATTCTAATAATGAAAAAAAAGATATAAAGCAGCGGAAATGAGAAAGAAAAATCCTTTCAACAGGAAGTGTTATTCTATTCACAGGTTGCTTGAAAAGCCAACGTCTTTATACTCTTTTCAATAAAATAATTGGAATACAGAAAACGATGTTAGATTGACAACGTTTCACAAACGACTGTAGGTTGCGTGTTAATAAAATGATCTTGTGTGTATTATATAATATCATCAGAGCAAGAGTTATCGACTTTTGAAATACATTTTCCGTGCTAGTCGATCAACGATCTTTTCAGTAACTCGGATCAAAAAATATTTTTTTCAATTTAAGCAAGTATAATATTTGATGAAGTAATAAATAAAAAATCGCATATAATAAATAAACTTAATGTTACAATTATATTCAACTATATTTGTTTTCAACAGTGACCACAGCAAATTCAAGACATTTTAAATGATTTTTTAAATAATGAATGCTAGCTTAATTTCGTTCAAAAATGCCATGTAGCCATCGAAGTGTATGTATTTTTTCATATTCCATTAATAAGTTGATATATTATAATGATGTTTTCAGTCGTTCTCGTAACATAAAATAAAATTAAGATAATATAACAATTTATAATTCATTAATAAAAATACTTAACAGCCTGTACATGGAGAAAAAATGCTTTTACTATGGCATTTTTATAACATTTTAGGTAATAACGATTTTTTGAGGCTTTCGTTATAACATAAACATACCGAAGTATGAATATAATATTTTATAAAAACAACAATTTACTAATTTCAACGTTGTGCTTTGCAAAGTTCAAGTCTTTTAGAAAAATGATAATTTCCACAAGCTCGCTTTGAATATCTGAATGCAGATAATTTTAATATTAGTAAGGCTTAAGGCGAAGCGGATCCACTGGTTAGAATAAATATGTTACCTGCTTTTATCAGTCAATTGATTATTTAAGCAACTGTTAAAAGTTTTTGTAGACGACCAACACCGTATCGTTAAATCGATTCGATTGCGCGAGTCGTGGGTTTCAAGCTCTCGATAGACGTTTTATGGTTTTGTGCACGAAAACATAAATACTTCAATTTCTCTCCGCATATATGTTTATATAAATATGGCGTAGAAAGAGCAATTAGCTTGCCACCAGTATAAGCCTTGTACCGTTGATTTTAAATAAAATAGAGGTTGAACGACTGGAAAACATTTAAGAGCCCACATGCTCTACATTGTGAGCAGACAATGTAATTTCTTATTTAAAGTGATGAGACTAAAAATAAAAAGCATCATAAATAGTACAATAGAAAAAGGGAGAAATCGAAACACATATAAATATACTTGTTTTTTAATAATGTATTACTCCCACACAATTAATTGCGAATATAAAATGCAGTGACTTATTACTTTATAACTGCTATGCTAGAGGTGCGTATTTGTAGCATCAAAAATAGCTTATGTGTGAATGATATATATTCATTTTATTTGGGATTCTAATAATATCACGGAATTTGTTTTTGTAGAATAATTCATTAAAGCAATGACTTTCAGTCAATGCTTTCATTGGAGAAGATTGGAAATGTTGAATATTATTTTTAGGGTATGAAAATAACGTATAATTTTTACGACACATCAGTAGTAACAAAAAATTTGTGTAATTTTGCACCGACAAGATGGTGAAATTCATTGTATCAATCAAAACAGATGCAAAATTACAACATTTAATTCAAACTGATTTATTCATTCGAAGTATGTAGACAAGCGAATTATGGGTATTTTTTGAAAACACCTATGTTATATTAAGTGCGAATTCAAAAATTAATATGCCTAATTGGGCAATTAGTATTTTGCGTTGGAAACACTTTCAGATGAAAAGTGACAATACGGAATAACATTCGTGAAAGTTTAGGGTCGTTCTTGTGCTTTATTATAATAGTTGAAGGCTTTGAATTTTGAGCCCTTTTGTGACTATTAAGTACGTGGCGTGAAAAGAAAGAGGAAGGATTCGTAGGTCAGGAGATTTATTTACGCAGATGCTTATAAGGCACTCGGGGAGAGTTGAATTAATGTACAGCTGTAATTTTGGTTTCATGGCATCCGGGAAAGAGGGAAGGCGGGAGATGGTGTGCTTTTTGGAATTTTAAACAAGTAGCAAAAGTCACGAATGAAAGGAAACAAAACGCTCGTTTCAGTGTTTGGTTTATGTGGATGAGAAAATATATTATTTCGTTATATTATTATAAATACAATTTGACAGTCTTAACATATTGTTTGGCAAACGTGTACTGAAAATGTACACTTTTTAACAATGTTGGTTCCAAGAAAAGAAACAAGGTGGTTTCTAACGGGGAACTATTAGTAATTAAACCTCGACTTGAAGTGAGAAAAACAGAATAAAAGAAAAGAAAAATAATCAATTTATTTATTTCATACAAAAGCATTACATAAATTACAAATAATAAATTTACTGCGTTTGCAACTTAGGAACTATTTATAAAAGGTAACATTGAAAATAAAACAAAAACAACAAGGAAGTCTAAGGTACAATCTAATTGAAAACTTTCATCAGAACTTATTCTCGATCATGTGAAATATGTCAACATCTGAAAAAATACAGTTGAACATTGTTATTGCTCTTACCAGTGGCGTCTCCATTAGCAGGCTGGTTCTATACTCTAGAAGAATAAACAATTTATATCTACGATTACTCTAAAAATATCAGTAACATATTTATAATTTGACATTGATAATGATGGCAGATTTTTGATTTTCGCATCAATTAAGTCGAAATTTTGTATATGACTAGGTACATTTTTCTTCGAGTTTTGAAGTTATTATAAGTGAACATGCCTCACAGAAATCCAATTAAATCAATAAATCCATGGGTAGTATTCACGTGTTTTCAAGTAAAAAAAGTCTAAAAATTTACTTCTGTTGCTTTTCCACCATAGCTCAAACAATATACCCACTATCAAGCCTACTTCGTATATAGGCATTGTATGATACATTAATATAAAAAAATATTACCAGAAGGATCTGGTGGTACGGAATAAAACGTCCATATTGACTATGCATTTTCAATTATGTTTCAATTTGAAAAGTTATCACTACTCTTAATGAATTCTTTTTGATATATCACTTTTAAGACGACTGTAAATTTTTTTCAATCTAAAGCTCTTACCAAATGTAAAAACTAATAAAAAAACCTGTATATATTTCATTAAATACGCTTTTATACGAAGGATTAGGATTAAAGAATGAGATAATAAGGAACAAGTAGTTAGTTTATCGCTTTCCTTACGCCCCCTTACACGAACAGAAAGAAAGTGTGGGTGATTCTGCCTCATTGAGCGACACCAGCCTGATGTTACTTTGAGACAATAATTCGTATATATATATATTGTGCATACCCACGTGAATTTATTAAGAAGAGTCCCTCCAGGGAATACAGATTCAAGAACGAAATTTTTGAATCGTATGTTCAATTTGCGAAGAATAGATCCGCTCCACTTGCTCGCTTCCTTCCGCCATCTTCATTCGTCAGGAATGCCGAAAGGTTATTTGCGATATAGAAAGAATTTGTCAAAACAAGCTAAAGAAGGCTTGAAGACGAATTCTGTGAACCTGGTCTTGCTCGCCGGAAGGAGACTGTAGGGGGAAATATGGGTACATGCGTTTATATTGGATGTAAATACCAATACACTTTTTATTTTCTGCCATACTAAAATTGACAGTTTAACAGAAATCTGCTTACCATACGAAGATTTTTTTATGGTTTTTTGATTAAGAGAGTAGATTTTAACGATTATAACAATACTTTATTACTAAAAAACGGAAGCAGCGAAATATGCATCACACTAAGAGTGGGTAAATATATGTATATACCCGCTCTAAGTGTATACATGTAATTCATTAAAAAGTACGTCTCGAGGTATCAAGTATTTACTTCAACAAAAAAGTTTCATTTCATGTAAAATGTTTTAACTGAATGTTTGGTTTATAATATTTAAATAGAACTCCAGCCAAGGCGTTTAAAATGCGGTTATTCTGTATTTTTCAATCCTTTGGGCAAAACAGCAATAAATTATAAACACTAAGAAGTTGGAAAATACTCGTATAGCGATAATTTTGTCAAAAGTAACCACTAACAAGAGATATCTTAACTCAAGATTGTGAGAAAGTTTGGTGATTAAAGTAAAATATTACAACACGGTTGTAGCCATTTGCACGAGCTAACTCTGTGTGCTTTTTGTATTTTTTTAATTCATGGAATTGTACGTGGGCTGAATTAAAGAAATACCACGATAGTTTATTTGCATTAGCTCGGCTGCTCTGCTCATTTAGGTACCGCAGTTGAAAAAATATTTCTCAGATATAATAATTTGGAGCTAACAAGGATAGAAAAAAGAAAAAATATCTTAACTAGTCTTTTTAATTTATGAATTAGCTATCATAGATACCCAGCAAAATGAAAAATCAATTATTGTAATATAATAGTTACCTCAGAAGGTGTACGTTTAAAACCGTAGGGCGTTCGAGTACAGGACTGTAAATCTTCCAAAAACAGAAGGTTAAGTGATTGGGCAACTTTTGTTGATGTACTATTTAAAGATTCAAATCCTTTTATTGTATAAACGAGTTTGACAAGTTTGGAAAAGAATAACGCTAATTTTATAGTTTACAATTAAATTGATAATATTGTTCTCAAAATGAAAATTGCAAAATAAATCTTTATAAATGAGACAAAAGAAAATTTGCCTACAGCTTACATTCACTTAAATCAAGTTTGTATTCTGTTTATACTCTATATACTGAGAGCCTACCGTTTTAGATAAGTTTTTTTTTACTCTAGTGATAAATTAAGGTTATGCAAAAAAATGGCAAAATTTTTAAGTGGTGTGAAGATAGCATTTTTTCAAATTAAGTAAGCGAAGTCTATTGGACATGTACGAGGAAGGACTACAATTAAGTATTGCTTGTTTGAAGTTCATCTTATGGGAGTGACACAATTCCTGTTCAGTTCGCTTCACAATTTGACATTTCAACGCGAAGGGCTTTGCACTAAGCTTACCATGACTCTGAAAACATTGGCTTGTTAATCACTATCAGCTCCTCCCAAAGCTTGTGAGAGAATAAGCAAAAACTTTTACTTAATAATGAATTACCTTTATCATCAATTATCCTGTGACGCAGAACGTTTGCTGAAAGCTTTCCTTGAAAAGTTGTCCGATTTCCATAGGAAGTGCGTAAGCAGCTCAATTTTAAAACTGCGTTGGTAGTCAATATGTGTTGTTAATCTTGCTAGAACTTGTTTGTATTATACAAAGTCATCTCTCTTTAAAATTAAACAGATAACTGAATTTCGACCAAAATATGAATCTTCACGAAATGAAGAGCTGATATAATTAGTCAATATGTAAGTGTTTAACAAAACACTATTTTAACGGGTATGATTTATCTTTTACAATCTTTTAGAATTCCCATGAAAGTGATAGCTCTGAAAAACGTGTGATAAATATTTTTATCTATGTGGAAGTTTATAATTGTTTTCATCAGTTCAAGGCTGTTGACATCTCTCCGGTTTGTGGCCAAAGTTTCTCTTGGAGTAAATCATATTGTTCTTGTACCCTACTTTTACTAGCATGCCCTTAAGTTTGAAACAATAGAAACATTACAAGGCAAGCATCGTTCGTCATTAAATAATAAGGAAATTCTTTAAAAGCTTGTCCAACATATTTTATAAAACAGTAAATAATTTTCGTGTAATAGAAAAACAAATTTACTTCTATTATGAAAATATTTATGGGTATTGATTTCATTTTATGATGCTTTCATTTATAAGTGAACAATTTTTTTAAATGTTTACTGAACTTGCCAATCATATTAATGTGGCTAACGGATGAAGCTACTATATTTCGATTCGAGTAAAAACACTGTTGTGTATATAATGAAAGAAGAATCGTTCAATATGATATTTTTACATAGTGGAAATTTTAAATTACTCTTCATTACCGTTTTACAAATTTATACTAATGGTTCATTTGTGTGTAATTTGCATTTGAAAAATAGTTTGTATATTTCTTAATTTATTGGAAAATTCTTTTAGGGTGCGAATAAAAATTGCAGTTCGTCCAAAAACATTCAGCTTACGTAATAATAAATACATTTTTCATAAGCAAGTAGCCAATAACTTTCTCATATTTACAGAATAAGTGGTATGCAGATATTAGATTTTTTAAATTCATTAATTTATTTTCCATACGTTATTTATGCTGAAAAGTTGCAATAACGTGACTTGTGTAAATCATCAATCATTTATAATAGAGTTGATAAATTAAACAAGTTGTTAAAGTATGAAATGCATTTAAAACAACTTAAATTTTATGACCGAGGTTGATTGAAATATTTAAAATAGGTTATAATATGTTCAAACAGTACAGTATAATCAACATTTGGTAATGTATATTGGTATATAGACATAAATAAAACATTGAAAAATTGAATATACAATTATTAGAGCTTCCTTAAAATTTTGGATTAAAAAATGAATTATTAAGAGACTTAAAGAATATAAAATAAAGAAACAATCCAATAAAATATACAATGAAATGAAAATGTGTGTTCCAGGTATCTAGTAATGTGGTCATTATTATTGTGTTATTTACACTATTAGAGTGTGATTTTCAGGAACTTAAATTCGTGCACGGGTAATAACATAACATAACTTCTTGTTGCATAAAAACTTTTGCAGCAAAGATTTCACGCGACATCAATGAATGAATCTAAAAATTTAACACCCGTTATTTTATAAATGAAATCATTTAATATTATATTTTACTTTTGCATATAAATGATAAAATATTTCAGAAGGCCATTTTAAATGAATCATTTATAATTGTGCCGATTATTACTAACTTAGTTTGTAAATTGGGTAATTCAATGGAAAAATGAGTGCCAAATTAATTCATACTTCAAAAATAACTTACCCAGATTATATTATTTATTTTACGCAGGCTGTACAAAGAGGTTGAACCGCTTTCAAATAACATAAATACGAAGCCATTGTAACATACGAGAAAATTCTTTAATCGGTGATTTCAGGGAAAACCTCTATATTTGCTTTGGTAAAAGCGAAATTTATTTGAATGAATTCGGAACGGCTGTGCAGCTATTAAGAGAGAAGATTAACACTTAACTGACAGATGTAGAATGTAGAATATAATATTCAATTTATTATACATTCATATAATTTATACATTTTGTTAAATTTGAAGATTGTTATTAAAATTTTAAGAAAAAAATATGGTGCTTAAAATAGTTTTAAGTATCATATTTCCATGATTTTATGTAAGTTGCATGGCTATAAACAATAACATTTATCGATTTTAAGTTTTTAGCTTTGACTAATTACTGGAAAGACTTATGATATTTTAAATAGTAGAAACACGTTGTTTAGTACTATTTCCTTAATATATTTTAACAGCATTATCTAGTTAAACATTGTATATAAGCATCACGAGCATTATTTATTATTTTAAATAATAAAAACACATTATTTTTAGTACGTATTTCCAAAATATAAATTTTGAACAGGACCGGTTTCGCTCATCGCGAACTTATCAACTGATAAAATACAATTTACAAACAAGTCTATTTATACGAAATATTTGGGTTAAAGGTAGTGGGTATACAAAACCATGGGTTCAAGAACTAAGAAACAGTTTACAGGAAACCATACAATATTAATACAAATAATGTTAATTAGTTTAAAAATGAAATGTTCACAATCACTTTAAAAATAAAAATTTCAAACAAAATAAATGTAAATATATAATCAATTAAAACTGGTCCTGATCAAAAAATACATTTTTTTTATTATTTAAAATATCATGCCTTTTCATCAAGAAGTGACAGTTAGCACATTAAAAGTGATTATTAAATATATTGTAGAAACAGTATAAAAATGTGTTTTTATTATTTCAAATTTATGTTCATTTCAAAATGTGCTAAAATTATAAATTATATTTTTGGTGTAGTACAATTGCGGGTTTTTTTATCGATCAGCTAAAGTTATTCTGTGCTTTTTAAATTTCGGTGCTTTGCCACCGGTTTGAAATCATAAAATGCAATGGAAATTTGTGGTTTGTAAAAGTATGCATTGTATTGTAACAATATGCGACCTTTTGTGGTATCTAATGACAATTGTTATGATTTTAAGCACACGTTGAGAATAATTATCGTACTGGTTGAGTCTTTTTTTTGCTGTACCCCGCTTAAGCTATTTTTTATGTCCCAAGAGAATCAAAGCTATGCTCAATTATATAATTAATATGTAATTTTTTTATCGCACAGACTGTAAAATCCAGTTCCAATTTCGCATTTTTTTCATCCGAACCGTAACGTGATTTTCAGATACTGCAAAAATTATTTCCTTTGAAACGGACGATAAAAATTTCTGAGAGAATAAACAACGTAATGGGCAATTGAGTACGCAGTGAAATTAACAAAATAAAAAAGTGTGAATGACACGCAAAATTATGCATGTTGATAAAATAAGTAGTTTATGTGACGATTCTTTTAAAATTAGAAAATAAAACGCGTACCAACCCAAGCTGAAAGAATTTAAATCCAACAAAAAAAAAAAAATATCTTGCAATTGTATAAAAAAAGTCGTTTGATATCAAGACGACAAGGAAAGACAAATTCCTAAGTATGTAGATGTCTTGCAACGCTGGGTATTAACGAACACCAATTTCTCATTAAATTGTATATACTATATATACTCGTATATGAATGTAAAGTTACTTAGTGACATAATAAGGTTTTCAATGGTTTTATATATTATTTTCAGAGAAAAACCTTTTTAAATAGATTTCGTCAAATTATTATGGTTATTATAAAAGTCATTAACAAAATATTTACATAATATAATACGTAAGATAATTTACAAAGTTATTTTATGAGGACCAAAATATGCTTAGAAAAACTAAGTCTGAAAAACGTCAGCTTGAGTACTTGAATAATGAAATACTTGTTAATATGACAACAAAAAAAAAACAAAAGTTCTAAAATGTGTTTTAATAACTAGCTTTGTATTGACGAGAGTTTAAATACGATATATAAGTAGAAAACTCACCCATTACTGAGTGCATATAACATATGTGTATGGTTAAAAGCAAAAATAAGTATGGCGCAAACACAAATGGTACGACTTGTTAGGGACTAAATCCCTAAAATGCTTACACTTAAGACGTTTCCCCTTTAACCAATCCCTATTTCAGGGCACTCGTATCTTTATTACAATGTGAAGCGGTTATCCTGAAACAGGGACTCTTAACACGTACATATTATAAAATTTATTCTTTTAATTTCTGTTTGTTTGCTAGATAGAAATCTCGATTGTCTCTTAACTATTGTATCTACTCGGTCGTAGTAAAAACATAGATAATAAATTTTAAACGAGTAATATATTCCAGTACGCTAATAATTGAGTGAGTCATCTAAATGATGTTTTAACCAGCAAAAGTGTCTAAGTTTACTTTCAATGGAAGAACATACGCTTTCCTTTTGGGATAACATTCAATTATCAATACGCTAAGGATAATTTGTATATTGTCTCACGTAATACATGTTCGAATTATATGCAATATACGACACTTACAAATATTATTAAGATATAATTGATAATGATATGTAATAAACAAAAACAGTGAAAGTAATGTGGATAAGATAATAATCATCGAAGCAAATTAGTAATCTCTTAGTTTGCTAATACTTTTGTCTTAGAATCATCACAAGATTCTAGAAAGACTAACGAATATTTAAGACGGTGGTCAGGCGCTTTGCGTAACATTTGACGCATCTAATAAGCTTAATGAATAAAAAAAAAATCATCAATTTGCAATACTTCAACTCAATATGTGTAGGTTTATTTCCAACAAAATAAGAAAATTACGTATTGTGACGTATGTCATAATCAAAAGAGTGCAGTTATTTTCGACCGCATAAAATGTCAAAATTTAGTTGCTAAAAATAAAGCATAATAAGTAATTTAATAAATAAAAAAGTAATAAATAAAAATTTAAAAAAATAAACGTAAGAATACGGATATATAATCAACGCATAGTAACGAATATAATGATGGAAACCATGATCGCATAAAAAAATATTTATAAAACACAATTCGCTCAAAGATGGTTTTGGTTTGAAATGGCTATAATATTATATATAGCAAACACGACTTTTATATCTAATAATGTAAAAAAATAGGTAAGAAAAATGTCGAATTTGTTTTGTTATTGTTAACCATTATTAATTTTATGAAATAAATTTTCACGCTTTTCTGCAGGCATACTATGAAACAACTCATTTTTAAATGTGCTTTACCTTAAAGCATAACAATTATTGAATCGTTAGACCGATACATTTCTTTTAAACTATACCAGGAAACTCATAAAGCAATATTTTTTAACCATTATTTATTGATGGCAAGTCAGTGGTATTATCAAGTAAGAAAAAAAAACAAAAATTTTGTTCTGGAAAAAACTCGATGTGAGCTAATCTTTTTGTCTTTAAAATAAAATTGATTGGCAGCGTGTCTATAGAAATATTTATTGTTTGTATGCGGCATATAAAAATTCTTAATCAA